>VDFB02167583.1:0-21651 GCA_007258455.2 Sequoia sempervirens
TTGAATTTATAGAAATTTGAAAGTGGACTAATTCTCCTTACATGGTGAATGAGTCCCTCTTGAGATGCCATTTTTAGTCAGATGCAGATCCAAACACTTAGTTAGTTGAATATAGCGTATGTGTAGAAAAATCCTAACCTGGGACTGATTTTCCCAAGGTGGTGAATGAGTCCCAGTCAGCTCAAAATCAGATTTTTCAGATTTCTAGACTACTTTCCAATCCTCTTTAGCTTCTTAGGTGTAGACATTCTGAGATTTAACTTTTTGTTTAGTTTAATTTACATTTTCATTCATTATTTTAATCTTTTTGCAAACATGACTGTGTTTTCAAAAGATGCATATATCTTAGGATTTGCATTCATAATTAGTCAAATAGTTCATTTAGTTGTAGTTAGATCATTCCATTTTAGCCTTAATAACATCATACACATCTTAACTTGAGTAAAACACCTTGATTTTTTGTGAGGTTTATCTCTCTCCTTTTAGGTGAAACATCCTAAGTGTGCAAGACTAGTCTATAAGCCTTGCACCCAAAAATCTATGGTTAAATATTGTTAATGTCAAATCATGATACTAGGATAGTCTATCTTGCTTCACTTGATATGACCCATTAATGTTTTATGATCAATTGAGAATCTCTAAATATGCACAAATGTTGAATATTCAAAGATAATTTCCCATACAAACTACAATAAGAGCCTCATATTTTACAATGTTATTTGTACAAAGAAATTTTAGATGGTACATGATAAGTGAATTTTCTTTGTATAAGGTGGTAATAGGATCACTCTAGCATCAAATCTAGTTCAACACTTAGAACCATCAAAATATAGGTCCCATTTTCATATCTTCTTCTAATGTCAATACATGTTCATTGAGAGATGAGTCTTGGTTTGGTAATGTAAGTGGTGAGGAATCTTCTTCCAAATACTAGAATCATTTTCAAGAAGAGAGATCTACTCATTTAAATTGACAGCTTTTCTAAGATAAAGGAGGAAGACTGGCTGAAAACTACTTTGCCACAGAATGATGATCATATATGTACATTGTAATACCTTTTGGGTTGAAAAATTCTCATATGATATTCAATAGAATGATGATTAACACATTTAAATATTCCATACATTATTTTCTAAAAGTTTACTTGGATGATTATTCTATTTATGGGCTAGTGAATAATTATGGATGGGTACTTCACATGATGTTGTTCAATAGATGTAGGAGCATGCAAATTTCACTAAATTTGAATAAATTTACATTTGAGGTACCCTTTGGAACTCTATTAGGACATGTATTATATGTAAATAAGGATTAATGGTGGACCCTCTAGTTGTTTCCCTAATACTAAGCGTACTAAAACCTATCAATGCACCAAAAGTTAAAACATTTTTGGGATGCATAAGGTATCATAGGAAGTTGATAAAAGGATATGTTGGTATTGTTGCACAATTAGAAGATCTCTTTTAGAATAAAATTGGTAGGATTATTGAATGGAATGAAGAGTATCAAAAGGTATTTCATACTATAAAGCATAAGATCAGAAAAGCACCAATCCTAATATTCTCAAATTAGAACAACCATTTTCATGTTCATGTGGATGCTTTTGGTAGCACTATAAGACAAATTATTACCCAAGCCAAAGGGAATAAAGAATACCACATCTCCTTTGCCAACAAAAAACTATCTCCCATAGAGGAAAAATATACCATCATCGAAAGAGAGGCACCAGTTATGGTATATGTACTATAAAAATATAGACACTACTTACTATCCACCCCATTCACTTTCCTTACCAATCATGAACCTCTTAATTATCTAGTTAATAAACCAATAACACATGGCTGAATATGTAGATGGATCCTACTATTTCAAGAATTTGAGTTCAAAATTATGGTGAAACTTGATAAAAACAACTAAGGATTGGACTACTTATCCTAGATTGGGAACAAAGAAGAACTAGATGCTCAAGGGTAAGATAACCCTAACACTGGTCAATTTGTTTCACATTAAAGTGGTACAAAAGGAGTTATAGGAGATTTCCATTTTACTTTCTATAGGGAAATTTCCCAAAGATATCTCACCACAAGAGAAGCAATCACTTCTATGGAGAGCCTCCCCATACACCTGAGTCAAAGGAGAATTACACCATTTAGGCAGCGACAATATCTTGACATGGGTAGTGTATAAGCATGAAAGGAAATCAATCCTAAACTTAGAAGCACATGAAGGAGTTGCATGTGACCATAACTTTGGTGAAACTATAATGAAAATGGTACAACTTGCATGACTATGATGACCAAATCTCCATAAAGATGCTAAGTAATACACAAAGGCTATGATATTTGTTAAAGGGTAGGGAAACCTATTGCAAGAGATGAAATTGCGTTAAGACTAGTACTAGCACATAATATTTTTGAAAAATAGGTCATAGATGTTATTGGATATATTGATCTAGACCAGTAAAACATTCTAAAGCAAGGTTCAATATAATATGAGTAGAATACCTCATAAAATCCATGTGGAGGAAAAAAAATATTAGAGCATAAAGATTACTGTCAAATTTTTTATATGAGAACATAATTACAAGATATCGATGCCCACTAAGTATAGTGAGAGACCAAGGAAAACATTTTTTCAAAAAAATAATAAAAAAATTACTCCATAATTTCATTGTAAAACAAAATAGAAGCTCCCTTATCACTCATAGGTAATGGAGCAAGTGAAGCATTAAACAAGATAATTGTGAAATCCCTTACCAAAAAGTGTGCTTGAAATAGGATAAACTAGGATATAAAAGTAGCTTTGGTACTCTGGGCATACCACACACCTTCAAAAAGAAAAAACAAATTCACTCCATTTCAACTAGTCAATGGCACTGATGCTATAGTCCCTATGAATTTTATACTCCCTAACTACATATTGCACACCCTATAGTTGGAAGATGACCAATCCCTTGTACAACAATTAGAGGATCTAGAAAAATTAGATGAGTAAAGAAAAATTATAGTGTACAACAACCAACTTGAGTGTCAGAGATAAAAAGCATGGCATGGTAGGAACTTAAGATTGAAAACATTCAAAACAAGGGATTGGTACTACTTTATGATAAGTTCAAGAAACAAGAAAAATTGAAGGTTAGATGGCTAGGACCATACTATATCCATAACATTAATTATTTTGGAGTACTGAAACTCTGATAAATGAATGAAACCCTCCTAACTAGATATGTAAATAGAGCACACATCAAACATTTCCACTTTCCAACATACTAAAAATATCAAAGAAGGAAAATCAGAATGTATATTATGTATTATAGTTCACACCATAAAAAATAATTTAAAAAAATTTAAAACAGCGAAAAAGCATCCCATCACATCGAAAAAATTAAACGGCTAGAAAAAAATGTGTAATAGGAAGAAACATTAAATAAACTACCACCTACACACCTATTTAACAGTCACATCTCACTCTAAACATTCACTTGTCACCTATACAATTCATAGTGTGTGCTCATTCAGCTAACTCCAAACCCTAAGTTATCTACACTCTACAAAATTCTTTGCTATGGCCACCCCAACCATAGTTAAAATCTATGTGAAACCT
Organism: Sequoia sempervirens; assembly: GCA_007258455.2. Taxonomy (NCBI): domain Eukaryota; kingdom Viridiplantae; phylum Streptophyta; class Pinopsida; order Cupressales; family Cupressaceae; genus Sequoia; species Sequoia sempervirens. The sequence goes on from VDFB02167583.1 coordinate 3,604, forward strand.
CAACCCAAGTACCACAAATACCCATACAAGGCTCTGGAAACAAATAAGGATTGGGTATTCTCTCATATAGTATACTTGGATGATGGCTACAAATATATTCATGAAAAAAATCATAGAAATAGGTCATACAAAGTTTGAGGAGCTCCAAAAGACACTCCTCCAAGATGACAAGAAGACATATAAACTCAAATATGTAGAGATTAGACAAAACAAGTTGGATAAATAGATAGACTACTTGGGTTTCTTTGACGAGCATGCACATGTGAGAATTGTACTATGCCAGGTGCATGATGAGTTCACGTACCTAGACAAACCCTACTACATTACAAAGGAAGCAATTCACACGGTGATAGGGCTCAACATGGTAGGAAACATCCTCACCAAGAAATCCATCAAAAATAGCAAGGTGTAACAATTGACTAGAGAAACCCCTAGGTAACAGTCAAAGCATGAACATAATGACAATTATGAACGATGGAGTTTGGTATGATTTGATGAATTTCACTCTTTAAAATAATTATAATATTTAATAAATATTTTAAGATTGTAAGTAGGTTTCCACGCACCTTATGAATTAAGGTATAAACTGGGAAACATCTAAAATAGGCCATGAAAGGATTCATTTTTAGTTGATCATGTTTGGATAGGTTTATTGGCTTTATAAAAGATTATTGTAGTGAGTAGTTTTGATTACTAAGAGCCTTTTAAATCAAAACTTGCACACAAATATATCACTTTGATTTGTATATTATATGTTCAGCTTTTAGGTATGTCGGAACCTTTCTCAATTTTACCTCTAGGAATACCCTCCTAGACTTGAGTTGAGCCCAAAGTGTATGAGAGTTTATCTACTTTGGTCAACTGGACTTTAACCCTCCTTAATCTATTAATGAACCTTTGTTTTACTTTCTTAATGAAATCCCCTTACCTTGAAATAAAATTATGTTCTAGGAATTTGGAGCAATGTTTTTGTGACCCAATAAGGCCCACATCACCCCCACTATATTGATAGGTTAATGGTCGGTCAAGCCTCTCTAAGTCTCTCTATTTATTCTATACACCCTTCTATTAATAGATAAATTTGACATTGAAAAAAACATGTTGATCATAATAATCTCTATTGAAACAAACTCATTTCTCCCTATTATTTATAAAACAAGCTTTACTATCTAAAAATACTTTTAAAATGGTTACGCAATTATATAAATAAAGCACCAATTACATAGATAACCTTTTATCCCTTCTAATAATTACCTTCCCATAAATAGACTAAGGGCTGGGCAACGTTTCAATCCAATAAAATTTGAAAAAAATAAAACTCATAATTATATATCCATTAAAGGCCTATCATAAGACATCGGTGCTTACAATCACTATATGAAGAGCACTTTCAATTATTAAGACTGACTACGAAAGTACCGGGTCTTTCGGCCATTCAAAGTTCAGGGAAGTTGGTCTAGGACACTTTCGATTAAATGTACGGCAGATATACGTGGCTATGTTTTACTGGTCACAGAAAAAACTATAAACATAGAGTCCGTGGACGGAGAATGCGACAAAATGCGCGGAAAATGCGCCGAAACTTGGGCATCAAAGAGTGCGCGGGCGCAGAACTAGACAAAATGCGCCACAATTTATTCAACGGGGAGTGCGCGAGCGGAGAACACGACAAAATGTGCCGCAATTTAGTCAACGGAGAGTACGTGGGCGGATAATGCCACAAAATGCGCTTGTCTTGGGCAACAGCGAGTACCTGTGCGGAGAATGCCACAAAATGTGATGGCTGAAAAAAGGTGGCCGGTTACATGTTTTTAAAACAACGGAATGCTTGAAAAGCTTCAAGTCCATTCATTTAATCTCTCATATTATCTCCTCTTTCTTACACAATGAGATACATATGCTTTCGGGAGCGGTGGTGATGGACAATGGCATTGCGAAGGAGGAGCAGAAGAAATCGCAAGCCATTGCAGTCGCGAGTGCCCTGGCAATGGCCTCAGACATGGGGGTTTGTTACGTGTTCAATAGATACCATATCTTAGCCTTTTAATTTTGCAACTGGATTTAGGTTTATCGACTAGAGCAATGGTTTTTGTTGATTTCTTCAAGGCTAGTTTTCCTTCTTTACTTAAATGTAATTAAAGGGGATCTTTACTCTGTCTTCTTAAGAATATCTCTCATGAAACAAGATCATCTTCCTTGTAAGTCTGTCGAGACTTTGAATTCATTTGTTAAATAGTTACCTGTTTGAAATCCACAACATATGATTGATTGTAGTGTTTCTTGCTTTCCTTTCTCAGATCATACACAGAAAGTATGCACGGCATAAATTGCCTGTATTTCTTGCACTATTCTATCTGGAGATAAAAAAAAAATTTATGTTTCTCTTGTTTATAATTTTTATATGTTTCTAGTCTACTGATTTCTACTGCAAGGTGTCGTAAGTTTGTTCATCTTTTCTGTATTTGTATATAGATTTAATATTGTTTTGTATACACGAGTTAATCTAAACTAACTACTGCCCAAAATTAAGCGAACAGCATAGGAAGCAAATAAAAACTATATTGATTATGCATTAAAAAAGATCAAAGATATTGCACTAATCAAGTACATTTAGGATATGTTTTGTTTTTTGAATCATTAAAATGCCATCGAAATCATATTTAAAAATGGGCCCTTCAAAAATGGGCCCTTGGACTTAAAGGGGATCTATTCACCCTTTGGTAAATGGGTCTTGGCCTAACATTCCAGTACACTCAAATTTTAAGGTGATCAAAATATTAATTGGATTAATTAAATATAGGTTTTTCTTTCGGAAATTTGAGTAATAAAGTTTTGGAATGCATAATTTGGTAAATCAGAAACTTAATTAAGTCCAATAAATTAAGGGATCCAAACAAAATGTGAAATTAAAAAGACTATACAATTTCTTACATTGCAATTGTTAACATAGGAGATATGGATATAGTCCTAGGTATCTAGTGGCTACACCTTTTAAGTGAGATCACACAAAACTTCCAACCCATAAAACAAAGGTTTTCTTTTGAAGGGAAAGAAGTGATACTTCAAAAAAAGGGAAAATAGAGCACAAAGAATTGTATCAAAACAATAATGGAGAGGATTTTTTTATCATCGAAAAGCAATGTGACTAAATTTATGTTTAGTGATGTGGCTAGATTTACGTTTAGTGACTATGAGAAATCCCATTGATGGTATGAAATTATAGCACACGGATGTACATAATATCTTGGAAAAGAATTGTATGGTCTTCAACAATATTCCTCCAAAATGATCACCAAGTACAAGTTTTGATTATGTCATTGAAATGGAAGAGAGTGGTAATCCCATCACTACTACTCCCTATTGTCATCCCAAGAAGCATACAAAGGAAATAAAAAAGATACTAAATGAACTATTGGATATGGGGCACATTGGACCTAGCTTAAGTCTCTTTTCTTCATTTATAGTTTTGGTAAAGAAGAAATATGGTAAAATGTGGATATGCATTGACTATAGAGTATTGAATAAGAAGACCATAAAATACTAGTACCTAATCCCTCAGATTCATGAATTGATAGACGAGAGTCATGGAGTAGTATAATTTTTAAAAATAGATCTTAAATTGGGCTACTAGATCATATCTACATCTAGGAGGAAGACATTCATGGGATGGATTTTTTTTGTCACCAAAAGAATTATGAATTTATGGTGACACCAATTGGTTTGAAAAATGTTTGAGTGACATTCTAGTCATGAGTGAATTAGATTCTCTATAAGTATAAAATAAAGTTTGTCCTCTTCTTTGACGAAATGTGGATCTAGAACAAACCATGGGAGGAGCACCTTCAACATATTGATGCTACGATAGGAATTTTGGGAGCATAGAATCTATTTGTAAATGTGTCAAGGTGAGAGTACATCATGATAGAGGTCTTGTATTTATGGCACATCATCGATGAAAGAAGAGTGTACGTGGATATGGATAAGATCAAGGTGATTTAGTATTGGTCTACATTGAGGACCTTAACATAGTTGCAAGGATTCTTTGGCCTTTATAGCTATTATAGAAAATTTATTAAGGATATATCTCAATTTGTTCTAACTTTAACTAACATAATAAAGAAGGGAGATTTCACATTGAATGAGGTTGCAAAATTAGCATTTGAAAAATAAAAAATAATATGAGCTGATGATACATTTTCTCTATTTTAGATTTTTCTCTTCCTTTCTCTTTGAAATGTGATGTATCAGGAGAAGGAATTGGATATATGCTTAAACAAAATAATCTCCTAATTAAATTTGAAATTCCAAAAAGATTTCAAATCATACTTTATTTATTTCAATTAAAGTTAAAATTAGAATACATTGATTTATTGAGTTCTTGCAGAGTATATATTCTAAGAGGATTCTTAATGGTTCAATGCATGTTAATTTTATAAAACTATTAACACATTAATTTAAGTATAATATATTTATTTAATTAGCAAAAGGATTTACCATACAAATACTGGGATAACTAAAAACAATTAATTATCACTAATGTATTTTTATGTATCTAATTTAGTGTTCTTGATAGGAAAATCAAAAGAAAAATCAAGACAAAAATCAATTAAATGAAAAATCTCTCTCAAGACTATAACCTATAATGATACACAAGCCTAATCATATCCAATACAAATAAATTAAATTCACTAAAAAAATATGAATTAGTTTATTTTTTCATTATTTTTTTTTCTCAAAACAAATGATTTTTACAGTGCTTTATTTAAACATCAAATAATTTAATAGTCAAACAAACAAAGATTACACTTTAATCTGTACACATAAATAATAAATAATTATTTTATTTTTACTAACAATTTTTTTGAACGATTAAATTGTTTAACTTTAAAAAATATCACTCTTTCTAATAATACATTATTGATTGTATTAACAGAAAAACATATCCAAGATATAGTGAAAAAATGCCTGTCTAGGCTTGAATAATATATGGCTATTAAGTAATTTTCATATGCTTACCAAATATATTAAATCTTGAAATATTGTGAACTTATAATTTGGAGATAACACAAAATTATTGAAATAGTTAGGGATGAAGACACGTTATAATAAGGAAGGAGACCATAAAAAGCTACATATAGTAGTAACTAAGTAGTAAGAAAATGCAATCATTCTTCTTGTAATAATGTATATAGTGTTAAAAAGCACGTTCCCTCAGATTGGCTCGGACAATAGTGGATCCACTTGCTCATACAACATATCTTCAAATGTATGAACTTGATAAAAAGAATCTTGAACATCGGGAGACCCAATGCACATGGAGAATACAAGCTTGTCATACTTAAAATGAATATTCGTGAGCTCTTCTTGCTTGGCTGCCAACTGAGATTCTAACTCAGATATTCGTTTCTGTAGTTCATGGACAACTCTAGCACTTCCTTGGACGGGGTCCTTCACTCTGGCACTTGCTTCACACACCAAACTATTTACTGCATCTTCTCTTTGCTCAGTCTCCAAACCCTAAAATAACATCATACAAATATATGAGTCTCACAATCCACTTAATACATATTCAGATATTTGCGTGATTAAAATTCTAAATATTTTGTATCCTAAAACCAAAATTATTATCAACAATTTACGATAAACTCAAAGTATTTGAGGGATGGCATTCAGAGAATAGCGCAATGATAGAGAGTTCAAACAGTTGAATCGTAATGAGCAGGTCTGTTAAAAAGCTCAATTAAGTGGCTGTAAAGCACTTGGAAATCATACGAGTCTTAAGTCATGGACAAGGAAATAAATTTTAGACAAAAGAAGATGGCGTTCAAAAGCAAGAACTAAAATCCATTTCAACAGAAAATAATAACTGATGGTTAGAAATTACTTGAAGCAGTTTGATGATATAGTTGGCTCCATACACTCTCTGGACGACTGTGAACTTATCGGGATCATCAGGAGGAAAATGAGGAGCCAAAATGCATTCCTCAAAACATTTCTTGCGCTGCAGTCTACAGGCCGCGCACGATACAATCTTTCTTTTTGCCATCTCTTGGTTGTAATACAACTCTCACATAAATTATGTTTTATAGTATTTTAGGGTAGAAACTTTTTGACCTACAAGTGCTTGTTTTCTCCAACACGGCATCTTTTTCATTGGACAAAGCTAATCGCCCCTCTTTCTAAGAAGGAGCAAAGTGCGTTTGAAATATCGAATGGGGATTTTTAAAAATAAAAAAATGACTATCAAAGTCTTGTGGAAGCGTGTGAGAAAAGGCAGGAAGAAACGCATGAACACTAAATGAAGTAATTTTAATTAAATATGTGTTCCTTGGTTTCGAAATGCATGGCAGATACATTGTTAAGTAGACGGAAAACAAATATAGACATCTGGTGCACGCAGCGCAAGTTCTTTGATATGGGGTAACAGAGAGCGTACAGTTTTTAGTACGATGAGTGAGAAAAGGTAGGCGGCAACGTATTTGAACACAGAAACACTGGTGCCTACGACTACCTTTTCGGGGTAACGGGCAAAAAGGATAAATAATGACATTTTTTTATTGAAGACTATTAATTTTTATAATTTTAATTAATTGTTTTTTAAGGGTGTTTTAAAATAGATCGATAAAGAAAAAGATGATGATGGTTGGGTTCCCCTGATGTCACTTTAGATCCAGCTGGTGTATGGGGAAAAAATTGGACATCCACCACCTTTTGGTGGCACTCAATGACTGTTTGATGGTCTTTTAGGGAAAAAATTGGACATCTACCACATTTTGGTGGCACTTCTGATGGCCTTTTAATTTGTATTTGTAATATTTTTTGCTTTATGGGCTTGGCCCATGTGACTTTGGACTTTTGGGTTTAGCCCATGTGACTCTTGGTGTGTGCCTTTATACAACCCATCTTTTTTTTGTGAATATGTATTTCTATCTTTTATATTAATATAAATATAAGGATTGTTCATTAAAAAAAAAAAATTGATAAATGATAATATTTTGTTTAAAACTGAGTCACTTTTCATAATATTTGTATATACTATAATAAACATTTAATGTATGTTTGGAGGCTCATTATCTTGTAGATTTTTATAAATCAAAGATACACTCTCCATATGTATTGGGTTAAATGAAACTTCTTGCATGTTCCTTTCTCAATGCTTTGATTGTGATTATAAAACAAAATACTATTTTTACAATAATTTAGTTAATAAAATTAAAAAATTATTCAAAAAATTGACACTATAATTTAGTTAATAGAATGTGTGAAAATGAGAATAAGTGAAACATGATATTTTATAAGGTAACTTTAAAAAAAAAAAAATCAACTTTTATAACTTTATTAACATGTGTTAGCTTTTTCCCATTTTAATAAATATATATTTTACTAGCACTTGCACCCACAAGAGGTTCAAGGGATATGTCGATAGGAAATTAAAGGTATAATAATATAAATCTATATGAATTTTGGATAAACTAATTCTTTAGACAAATGAAGGGGGAATAGAAAAATCCTCTATATGTTAGCGATATTTAATGCTAAATAATTAAACAAGTTCAAACTTCACAATATCTAGTCATATTTTACAAGATTCATGCTCAAGTGCCCATGGATTTTTAAAGCATTGAAGAGACTACATTGTTGGATTCACAATGAGTCACTCTAATGTTGAAAGGATGGTGTAAAATTAGTGTTTCAATCTCTAATAACTATTCTATGTTGGTAGATGATTTAACAATTTCGATACAAGAAGATAAAATAGTTGATTCCTTAAATGTGATAGCTTAATATACCCAAAAAACTTGTGTAGTAAAACAATTAATTTAATAGAAAATTCATTTTTTTTTGTGTGTGCATCTAAGGCATTGGGAAGGGGGGTATGTGGAGAGGCTAAGAGATACCTTATAGTCCATTAGTCATATCCTCATGTGACCTTCATTCAAGTATATTTTCCCCTAAAAAGAGGCACTTATGTGTTAAATATTGTAGATAAAGAAAATTCTTTTCAAAAATGAGTATGACAATGAATTCGCATAGTAAGAAAGGATATTAAATATAGGTATCCTACAATATCTATTTGGATATTTACAATGCAATAAGCTCTACAATACCTATCCATGCTTGCACATTTTTCACAATAATTTATTTTTAAAAAAGGCTAGAGAAGAATACAATTTAGTTACATAATAAAATTTCTAATCTCCAAAGAAATGTCTTGAATTCGAAACATGAAAATGAAGATGATGTCTAAGAAAAAAAAAAAAAATATGATAGATGACCAATTCATTCTAGTTGTAAGAGAATTTAACTTCATCATATTTATTTATTCTTCCAAATGACAACATCAAGTAACTTAACATGATGAACAATAAGGTTTTCATAGCTAAATGAGTTTCACACAACAATACTCCCTAAACCATTATCATGTTGAGAATTAATTGGAACCAATTTTTCATGTCCATTAACATTTTTCCATTATCATGCAATGAAATGGTCCTCAATTTAAAACATTCTATTGGGACCATATTCAATGGGTCATGAATTAGAAACTCTAATATTTTAAATTTGGGTTTGAATTCATTAGTTACTTCCATTGATCATGGCTAAGAAAAAATAGAATAAAAAACATATCAAACCATGAAGCATTATCTAGTGAAATACAAATGGATTAATAATTGTGTCTTATGGGCATATGCCTCTTAAATGTTAAGAGGTACTTCAATGTGATATTTTGAGAGAGCCAAAATGTCTTGGTCGTCATATAGGCATATCTAAACCCATTTCCCATTTTGAAATATGTTTCTATTGCAAAGACATATCACAAGAGTCGTACTCGACACACAGTTTAATTAATCATCATAGTTCAAACTTGATACAAAATAAATGAAATCATTCTAGTATTTTGATAATTAGAGAAAAAATGAAATCTATACTTGAGTATCATCATTGAAGACCAATTGAGTTGAAGAATACTTTTCCAACAAGGTAAAGGCATTGTGATTAGAAAAATATTCAAACTATCACAAGAGTATAATTTATTTTAGTTTCCTTAATATTTTGTAAGTTAAAGATTTAAATAGCATAATATGAATTAATTCTCTAAGGTTCAGAAAGAATTGATTAACAAAAATTTTACATATATTATTTGTTTTAACAATTAAATAGCTTATATTAGGTTTTAATTGAAGATGCAATTGTTATAGAAAACTTGTGTTAGGATTTCATTATTTGTTGCATGAAAATTTATATACTAAAACTTAGACTATTTTTTTTACCCCATTTGCATGAAGAGTAATTAAGTTTTAACTTAGGAAAAATTAGATTTTATTAGTTTTTTCCTGTATTCTCATATTGGGTGGTTGCAAACCTGTTTGGATTTTTTTATGGCTTTATAAGCCTATAAAATAATATATTTTGTCATATTGGATTTTAATAAAGCATCACATGGGTATGTGCAGGATCATGATGGGCCAAAAAGTGGCAATATGATGGGTATGTATAGGGTATGTGGCTGACGATTTTTTTTACCCAAAATTGATGAAACAAAAAGGGTTTTTAAAGGAGATTCTCAACTTTCCACCAATATAAATTATGCTTTACTTTGAATTTAATAAATTATTATTATTCATTTTCTTTTTGAATTACGACCAAAGTCCTTATTGATAGGCTGATTGAAAAAGACCTATAGCTTTCAAACGGTATCACATTTTTTGAATCTGAAACATGTGTCACATTCTATGCTTCACATACTATAGGATTAAAAAAAAGAAATGAATTTCATTAAGTTTTCACCAAGCTAAGGTGGTCAAACATACAAGTTTTTAATGTTTCTTAAAAGTTGTAATAAAAAATTCATAATTAATTGTTTTTTAAGGGTGTTTTAAAATAGATCGATAAAGAAAAGGATGATGACAGTTGGGTTCTCCTGACGTCGCTTTAGATCTAGCTGATGTATGGGGAAAAAGATGGACATCCACCACCTTTTGGTGGCACTTAATGGCCGTTTGATGGCCTTTTAGGGAAAAAATTGGACATCCACCACATTTTGGTGACACTTCTAATGGCCTTTTAATTTGTGTTTGTAATATTTTTTTCTTTATGGGCTTGGCCCATGTGACTCTTGGGGTGTGTCTTTTTACAACCCTTTTTTTTTGTGAATATGTATTTCTATCTTTTATATTAATATAAATATAAGGATTATTCATTAAAAAATATAAAATTGATAAATGATAATATTTTGTTTAAAACTGAGTCACTTTTCATAATATTTGTATATACTATAATAAACATTTAATGTATGTTTGGAGGCTCATTATCTTGTAGATTTTTATAAATCAAAGATACACTCTCCATATGTATTGGGTTAAATGAAACTTCTTGCATGTTCCTTTCTCAATGCTTTGATTGTGATTATAAAACAAAATACTATTTTTACAATAATTTAGTTAATAAAATTAAAAAATTATTCAAAAAATTGACACTATAATTTAGTTAATAGAATGTGTGAAAATGAGAATAAGTGAAACATGATATTTTATAAGGTAACTTTAAAAAAAAAAAAATCAACTTTTATAACTTTATTAACATGTGTTAGCTTTTTCCCATTTTAATAAATATATATTTTACTAGCACTTGCACCCACAAGAGGTTCAAGGGATATGTCGATAGGAAATTAAAGGTATAATAATATAAATCTATATGAATTTTGGATAAACTAATTCTTTAGACAAATGAAGGGGGAATAGAAAAATCCTCTATATGTTAGCGATATTTAATGCTAAATAATTAAACAAGTTCAAACTTCACAATATCTAGTCATATTTTACAAGATTCATGCTCAAGTGCCCATGGATTTTTAAAGCATTGAAGAGACTACATTGTTGGATTCACAATGAGTCACTCTAATGTTGAAAGGATGGTGTAAAATTAGTGTTTCAATCTCTAATAACTATTCTATGTTGGTAGATGATTTAACAATTTCGATACAAGAAGATAAAATAGTTGATTCCTTAAATGTGATAGCTTAATATACCCAAAAAACTTGTGTAGTAAAACAATTAATTTAATAGAAAATTCATTTTTTTTTGTGTGTGCATCTAAGGCATTGGGAAGGGGGGTATGTGGAGAGGCTAAGAGATACCTTATAGTCCATTAGTCATATCCTCATGTGACCTTCATTCAAGTATATTTTCCCCTAAAAAGAGGCACTTATGTGTTAAATATTGTAGATAAAGAAAATTCTTTTCAAAAATGAGTATGACAATGAATTTGCATAGTAAGAAAGGATATTAAATATAGGTATCCTACAATATCTATTTGGATATTTACAATGCAATAAGCTCTACAATACCTATCCATGCTTGCACATTTTTCACAATAATTTATTTTTAAAAAAGGCTAAAGAAGAATACAATTTAGTTACATAATAAAATTTCTAAGCTTCAAAGAAATGTCTTGAATTCGAAACATGAAAATGAAGATGATGTCTAAGAAAAAAAATAAAATATGATAGATGACCAATTCATTCTAGTTGTAAGAGAATTTAACTTCATCATATTTATTTATTCTTCCAAATGACAACATCAAGTAACTTAACATGATGAACAATAAGGTTTTCATAGCTAAATGAGTTTCACACAACAATACTCCCTAAACCATAATCATGTTGAGAATTAAGTGGAAGCAATTTTTCATGTCCATTAACATTTTTACATTATCATGCAATGAAATGGTCTTCAATTTAAAACATTCTATTGGAGCCATATTCAATGGGTCATGAATTACAAACTCTAATATTTTAAATTTGGGTTTGAATTCATTAGCTACTTCCATTGATCATGGCTAAGAAAAAATAGAATAAAAAACATATCAAACCATGAAGCATTATCTAGTGAAATACAAATGGATTAATAATTGTGTCTTATGGGCATATGTCTCTTAAATGTTAAGAGGTACTTCAATGTGATATTTTGAGAGAGCCAAAATGTCTTGGTTGTCATACAGGCATATCTAAACCCATTTCCCATTTTGAAATATGTTTCTATTGCAGAGACATATCACAAGAGTCATACTTGACACACAGTTTAATTAATCATCATAGTTCAAACTTGATACAAAATAAATGAAATCATTCTAGTATTTTGATAATTAGAGAAAAATGAAATCTATACTTGAGTATCATCATCGAAGACCAATTGAGTTGAAGAATACTTTTCCAACAAGGTAAAGGCATTGTGATTAGAAAAATCTTCAAACTATCACAAGAGTATAATTTATTTTAGTTTCCTTAATATTTTGTAAGTTAAAGCTTTAAATAGCATAATATGAATTAATTCTCTAAGGTTCAGAAAGAATTGATTAACAAAATTTTTACATATATTATTTCTTCTAACAATTAAATAGCTTATATTAGGTTTTAATTGAAGATGCAATTGTTATAGAAAACTTGTGTTAGGATTTCATTATTAGTTGCATGAAAATTTATATACTAAAACTTAGACTATATTTTTTACCCCATTTGCATGAAGAGTAATTAATTTTTAACTTAGGAAAAATTAGATTTGATTAGTTTTTTCTCGTATTCTCGTATTGGGTGGTTGCAAACCCGTTTGGCTTTTTTTTATGGCTTTATAAGCCTCTAAAATAATATATTTTTTTATATTGGATTTTAATAAAGCATCACATGGGTATGTGTAGGATCATGATGGGCCAAAAAGTGACAATATGATGGGTATGTATAGGGTATGTGGCTGACGATTTTTTTTACCCAAAATTGATGAAACAAAAAAGGTTTTTAAAGGAGATTCTCAACTTTCCACCAATATAAATTATGCTTTACTTTGAATTTAATAAATTATTATTATTCATTTTCTATTTGAATTATGACCAAAGTCCTGATTGATAGGCTGATTGAAAAAGATCTATAGCTTTTAAACAATATCACATTTTTTGAATCTGAAACATGTGTCACATTCTATTCTTCACATACTATAGGATTAAAAAAAGAAGTGAATTTCATGAAGTTTTCACCAAGCTAAGGTGGTCAAACATACAATTTTTTTATGTTTCTTAAAAGTTGTAATAAAAAATTCATAATTAATTATTTACTTGGAAAAAAATCACAAAAAAATATGCATCACATCCGAACATGGGTCCTCTACTTATATATAAAATCTTATAAAAAAAATTATCATTTTATTGTGGTTATGGTGGTCAAACTGACACTTGTTTCTTATTTTTTCCCTGAAATTTAAGTACTACGACATTGAAATTTAAGTATTACGACATTGAAATTTCAATTTTCACCAAATAGATTTTTCTTTTTTTAAACAAAACCTAGTATTTTAGAAACTACATTCAATTTGCTACAGATTCTATTCTTACATATTTTTGAAATAATATAGATAACTTATTCAAATTTTTATATCAAATTGCCTAACTTTGATTTTTCTAACTTTTTTGCCACTTAAGGGCTTGTTTTTTCCATGATGATCCTACACATACCCACATATTTGGTGAATTTTATTTTTTTGGCTATCAGGGTTGATTTGCAGAAAGTTGTTCCTTGGTGATTTGTTCCAACATGGTATCAAAACAGATCTCCCACCCTTTCTTCCACTAAGGAATTTTTACTTGTTGGTGTTTTGGATGACCTTTGTGTGGTTAGCCTGCACCTTTATCAAGGCTAAGGTCACTAGTGTTTTGGAAAGCCTCTGTGTGGTTAGCCTGTACCTTTATCAAGTTTTTTGTTGTGCATATTTTGTGTGGTTAAATTTGGCCTTTTTAAGGAATGTAGAATATTTTATAACACGTTTACCTTGGCAGACTATTTTGATTCTCTAAATAGATCTTGAGGAGTGGTTGGCCAATTCATTTGTGAGATCAATTTGTTTATTTTGACATTTGAAATTTTGTGAATTTGTAAATTTCCTTCAATTCCTGTTGTTGCTGGTGTTTCATGGCCACGATTTTTTATTGCTTTGGAATTGGTCTTAATTTTGTAGAAGGCTACGATCTCATTTTGTTTCTAGCCACGTTTTTTGCCTAATTTTTCTCTTGCCACCACTCCCATGAGCCTTTTGTTAGGTGTGCATCCTTGTGAAGAGGCATTTTTTATGTTTGAAGAAGCTCGTATCTTGAAGAGAAGGAGGCACAAATTTTTCTTTACTATGTTTGGTCTTTCTCCTCAAATATCCTAAGCCTATTTCATTCTGGAGGGGCTGAATTCTTGCCAAGAGGCTTGTTTTCTAGTGTGTTGCACATATTTTGTGTTGAAGGCAACGTGATTTTCTCTTAGGCATGGTTCTTATTCTATAGATTTCATGCATTTTGGAGGCATCAATTTTATCGGAGGGCTCGTGTTTGGTATTGTAGGCCTGATTTCATGGAGGGTGCAATTTTTTTTTACTTTCCTTTCTATTTAAAGGTGTGGCTACAAATTTTTGGAAGGGGCATTTATTTTTACTCTCTGCAAATCATCTATCCCCTTGTTATGTTTCTTCTGGAGGCATAATTTTCTGGCTGCACATTTTGTGAAGTCTATTTGCAGCACAAATTTTATATTCATTTTTTGAGAAAATATTGCAATTTAGGGTTATCTTCTTTCTTGCGGGCGTGTGAAATTTTTTCAAATTCGTTGTGAAATTTATCCCACATTGCTGGGAAAGCAGTTCTAAATAGGCTTTTTATTGTCTAGTTCCCTCAAACAAAGTGAAAGCAAAGGCTCATATGACCAGTGAAAGGCCTCACACTTGCGTGGTGCCTTGTGAAGGCTTTGATTAGCTCTTGTGGATTGGTGGCTTAGAGGAGGCTCATTATTTAGATTTTTTTGGAGGGTTTTATTTATCCTATTTGGATTTTGTTCCTTATATATGTTTGTGCATTGTCTAAGTTTTTCATCTTCGAGGATAGTCCCTAATTGGTTGGTGACATCATCATACTTGGCAAAGGAGATGCGTGGACAGTTTTCAAAGACTCATTTTTTCTTTTCTCTCTTTTTTAGAGGGATTTTTTCCCACTAGGTTTTTCTCCTTTTCTCCAGTTGCAAGAGATTCCTTTTTGTATTTGAATTCTTCCTAAGTTGCACTTAAAAGGGGGTGTTAGAGTAATTAAGTTTTAACTAAGGGAAAATTATATTTGATTTTTTTTTTTCCGTATTCTCATATTGGGTGGTTGCACATCCATCTGGCTTTTTTATGGCTTTATAAGCTTGTAAAATAATGTATTTTATTATCTTTCCTTTTAATAAAGCATCACATATTTGGTGAATTTTATTTTCTTGGCTGTGAGGGTTGATTTGCAGGAGGTTGTTCTTGGGTGATTGGGAGCTTTGCTCCAACAGTTTCCTTAATATTTTATAAGTTAAATCTTTAAATAGCATAATATGAATTAATTATCTAAGGTTCAAAAAGAATTGATTAACAAAAAATTTACATATATTATTTCTTTTAACAATTAAACAACCTATATTAGATTTTAATTGAAGATGCAATTGTTATAGAAAAATTCTATTAGGATTTCATTAAATTAGTTGTTGCATGGAAAGTAAAATACTAAAATTTATACTATATTCTTAACCCCATTTGAAAAATGAATCTCAAGTTTAAAAATCATTTCAATTAAAAGGAGGGGCTCCTCCTAACCTGAATATGAACTTTCTCTCCATAAGCTTGTTTGAAATAGTCATGAGCTCATGAATAAGATCTTCATATTTGATGACCACAAAATATAATTAGAAACTTGTGCCATTTAGACTTGGGCCATAAAACAAATTAGAAAAGTAAATATGAAAATATTTTCTAGTCAACAATAAAAAATTTCATGTAGCACATCTTTTCCTAAGCCCTATGTAAAATTCATCATTAAAAATGTTTCATTGATGGTCCCAACATCAATATTTACTTGAAGGCGTTGCTAACATACAAGTTGTCAGACTAAAATTAGTGTCATATATGACTCTCATGTAAAATAATTTAGATCCCCATGATCCAAAATATATTTAACTCTAGAACTTAGTGCAATGTTTTGAAAAATAGACAAGAAAAGAGAACTATTGATACCTTTATAAGGGATCTTAATAGCTAAAATCCATTTAACAAAAAATGAGTTATGTAATTTTATACATGAGAATTAAAATAGATATTACTCCAATAATCAATAAAAGAAAGATGGTTGATACAACTAAATACTATTCATATTCAAGTTTTATTCAGCTAATAGCTACAATCATTTAATAGTATTACTCAATAACCAATAAAATAGCAAGTAAATGATAGTAGTCATCATTATTTTGATTTCTATTCAACAAGGGATAATTATGTTTTAGACTAGATGGTTAAATGACATCATTTGAAGATTTTGGTGTAAATAGTATAATTGGTGTTTTTATTTTTTTAGATGAATCATTTGAAATCACAATGTTATAGTAAGACCCATTTTTAATGTGATTTTAGATGACTCACCTAAGTAATTCAAAACTTAAGACTGTGTTGTTTAAACCTGGCCCATGTGAATTCCACAACCATTCCTTACATTTTTCAAATAATAAATGACACAATAAGTTTCTAAGAAATATATGGAGCATTCTAATATAAAAATATCTGAAAATGAGCAAGAATTGCATTCCCAAATTCCCTTAATCTATTGAGACAGATTATACATTTTTTTTTATAATTTATAATCTTTTAATAATCAAACCATCATAAAAATTTCCTCCACATAATAATTAGGATCCCCTTAGTCCCACTGCCAAAAATTATGCCCAAATAGTTGTACACTTCTCAATCCCTCAATGTGTCTTTTGAATTTTGGTTCCCTTTTTAAATCAACAATATTGTAGCATCTAATCCTATATAAGATCCTAAAATGTTTGTAGGAAAATTGATTTCTATAGTCTAGGGGCTTCTCCAAGATGGTTGTATGGTTATCATCTCATATTCCTTTAGCTTTCAGAAATATATTTGACTTGATATAATTGACTATCCTTTTCAATGCTAATTAGAGAATTCTTCATTCAAAAAGTTGGATTTTTTCTATAGTATCCTCATTGAATATCATTTTTCTAGATCAAATTCTTGGAATATTTAATAAAGGGTCATTTCGTCTATCATCCATGTAGTTATAGTTTGATTATACTACATGTTCTGAAATTCATGATCACGTGCATATTCAATAAAGTTACATCCCTACATCTAGTTTATTCTAGGTTGCAACCTATATATTTAGTACTAATAAGATGAAGTAAAATTGGTTACACTAATACTATATTTTTTGTATGGAAGGCCATCAACTCATTCCCCTAGAACTCAATTACCATACACACAAAAGACTACATAAACCACAATGACATGGGTGTAAAAGGTTCATATATCATGTTTAGTTGGGGTTTCAATTAGATTTTTCATCATGTTTCTAAAATTAAAGTGTGTCCTAGTTTTTCAATATGAATAGTTTTTTTTTGTTTGACGTAGTGTGCCTATTTTTTTGATTTGTTATTTTCTAGTCTATTTTCTTGGGTTGTTTCTCTCTGATGTAATGATTTGCATGAGATCAAGGCCCTTCCCTACTTATCTAATAAAAAACAAAGAAAAAACCGATAGGTAGTTTTTATAGCAACATGACCAAAGAAAGAAACCACACAAACAATAATGCTAAAATATACCAAATTGAATTTTTTTTAACAACTTATATTTTTTTAACAATCAAACCATCATAAAATTTCCATATAACATAAGTAGAGATGATTCCAGGCTTGAAATTCCTAGAAAGCTACATATACTGAAAACCAAAAGTCTAAAATCTCATGTAATAAAGCTAAAATTACTCATCAATGACTTTAGGTGTTATATCTATAAGCATAAATACAGAGATGTTCACAACATTATGCTTTAAGATCTTGATATTCCTCCATTGTGACTCCATTATGTGACTCATATTGTTGTATGGATTAACCCCACAATGAACAATGTGGCTTCACACTCCATGATTTGGGCTACTAAAGTAGAGTTTCATCCAAATAAATCTTTATGTACTTATCATCTATAAATTTACATA
>VDFB02167583.1:21751-50239 GCA_007258455.2 Sequoia sempervirens
TACATGTAGCAATTTTTATTTTTAACTTAGAAAAAAAAAAAATTAAAACTTTATGTTTTGCAACTCTTACTTGTATAAATAATATTTTTTTAAATCTAAAATATATATATAAGTGTAGCTCTTAAAACTATATTTTAATTAATGTTTATATTTTTTTACTTATTTTTACTAAAAGTATTTTATTAACATCAAAGTATAAAGTTGATTACATTCTCAACAAAAATAATAAAACTTACTATTTAAAAAAAATTGATGGACTAAAAGAGAGATTCCTTGTTGACATAATTATTTTTTCTATTTTGAATAAATAGTTAAGAAAAATGTTAGGACTTATTGAAACAATCATGTTTTAAGTACATGTAAAATTTAAGCTTTATTTAATCATCTGATATGCTTCCCATATGGACTCTCTAGTTCACATTTCCCTTGTAAACCTATCTCATTCTTGAAAACAAGTCCCATATCATTAAAATAAAAAGTGGTTACAAGATTTTAGTTGTCAAATTTATTTCAGTATGAGAGTTGCTATTTAACGTGAAATCTTCTAAGGAATCTTGAATGTGGTGTCATGAATGCATTACTAACTATGGTGACATTGATATTTTGATTTAATTTTAATTAATTGTGAATAGATTGAAGTAATCATTATAGTGAGATTAGTTTTGGTTTGTCTCATCTTTTATAAATTTCCACTTTGGTCAATCTTCGTCATATTTTTCTTCCAAACTGTACCCATTTTTCCTTATCGGAATCATTGATAGCTTGAAACAATGTATGTAGAATCTTGAGCTAACTCACTTGCCATGGTTTATTTTCTTGAAGTCAAAGCTAAAAGGGCTCAAGGTTAAATGAGAGTAGAGCTAAGAGAAACAAAAGCAGGTCTACATTAGGAAAAAACATATTTAGCACATGAATTCACCTTTACCATTAGAAAACCAAGAACTGAAAATATAAGTGAATACTGCACCTTCATTGATGGAATCCACACCCTGTGGGTGTTCACTAATGATACCACTAGCACTTCTAGGCCACACAGAGAATTTCTTTAAATCAAGGCATGTAAATTTCTAGATGATAAGTACATAAAGATTTATTTGGATGACACACTCTACTTTAGTAGCCCAAATCATGGGGTTGGAAGCCACATTGTTCATTGTGGGGTTAATCCATACAACAATATGAGTCACATAATGGAGTCATAATGGAGGAATATCAAGATCTTAAAGCATAATACTATGAACATCTCTGTATTTATGCTTATAGATATAGCACCTGAAGTCATTGATGAGTAATTTTAGCTTTATTACATGAGATTTTGGACTTTTGGTTTTTAGTATGTGTAGCTTTCTAGGAATTTCAAGCCTGGAATCATCTCTACTTATGTTATATGGAAATTTTATGATGGTTTGATTGTTAAAAAAATATAAGTCGTTAAAAAAAATTCAGTTTGGTATATTTTAGCATTATTGTTTGTGTGGTTTCTTTCTCTGGTCATGTTGCTATAAAAACTACCAATCAGTGTTTTCTTTGTTTTTCATTAGATAAGTAGGGAAGGGCCTTGATCTCGTGCAAATCATTACATCAGAGAGAAACAACCCAAGAAAATAGACTAGAAATAACAAATCAAAAACAACAAGCACACTACGTCAAACAAAAAAAACTATTCATATTGTAAAACTAGGACTTACTTTAATTTTAGAAACATGATGAAAAATCTAATTGAAACCCCAACTAAACATGATATATGAACCTTTTACACCCATGTCATTGTGGTTTATGTAGTCTTTTGTGTGTATGGTAATTGAGTTCTAGGGGAATGAGTTGATGGCCTTCCATACAAAAAATATAGCATTAGTGTAACCAATTTTACTTCATCTTATTAGTACTAAATATATATAGGTTGCAACCTAGAATAAACTAGATGTATGGATGTAACTTTATTGAATATGCACGTGATCATGACTTTTAGATATTTCTAGAATAAAGGAAGAATTTCAGAACATGTAGTATAATCAAACTATAACTACATGGATGATAGACAAAATGACCCTTTATTAAATATTCCAAGAATTTGATCTAGAAAAATGATATTCAATGAGGATACTATAGAAAATATCCAACTTTTTGAATGAAGAATTCTCTAATTAGCATTGAAAAGGATGGTAAATTTTATCAAGTCAAATATATTTCTGAAAGCTAAAGGAATATGAGATGATAACCATACAACCATCTTGGAGAAGCCACTAGACTATAGAAATCAATTTTCCTACAAACATTTTAGGATCTTATATAGGATTAGATGGTACAATATTGTTGATTTAAAAAGGGAACCAAAATTCAAAAGACACGTTGAGGGATTGAGAAGTGTACAACTATTTGGGCATAATTTTTGGGAGTGGGACTAAGGGGATCCTAATTATTATGTGGAGGAAATTTTTAAGATGGTTTGATTATTAAAATATTATAAATTATAAAAAAAAATTATAATATATCTCAATAGATTAAGGGAATTTGGGAATGCAATTCTTGCTCATTTTCAGATATTTTTATATTAGAATGCTATATATATTTCTTAGAAACTTATTGTGTCATTTATTATTTGAAAAATGTAAGGGATGGTTGTGGAATTCAAATGGGTCAGGTTTGAACAACACATTCTTACGTTTTGAATTACTTAGGTGAGTCATCTAAAATCACATTAAAAATGGGTCTTACTATAACATTGTGATTTCAAATGATTCACCTAAAAAAATAAAAACACCAATTATACTATTTACACCAAAATCTTCAAATGATGTCATTTAATCATCTAGTCTAAAACATAATTATCCCTTGTTGAATAGAAATCAAAATAATGATGACTACTATCATTTACTTGCTATTTTATTGGTTATTGATTAATAATATTAAATGATTGTAGCTATTAGTTGAATAAAACTTGAATATGAATAGTATTTAGTTGTATCAACCATCTTTCTTTTATTGATTATTGGAGTAATATCTATTTTCATTCTCATCTATAAAATTACATAACTCATTTTTTGTTAAATAGATTTTAGCTATTAAGATCCCTTGTAAAGGTATCAATAGTTCTCTTTTCTTGTCTATTTTTCAAAACATTGCACTAAGTTCTAGAGTTAAATATATTTTGGATCATGGGGATCTAAATTATGTTACATGAGAGTCATGTATGACACTAATTTTAGTCTGACAACTTGTATGTTAGCAACGCCTTCAAGTAAATATTGATGTTGGGACCATCAATGAAATATTTTTAATGATGAGTTTTACATAGGGCTTAGGAAAAGATGTGCTACATGAAATTTTTTATTGTTGACTAGAAAATATTTTCATATTTACTTTTCTAAATTTTTTTTATGGCCCAAGTCTAAATGGCACAAGTTTCTAATTATATTTTGTGGTCATCAAATATGAAGATCTTATTCATGAGCTCATGACTATTTCAGACAAGCTTATGGAGAGAAAGTTCATATTCAGGTTAGGAGGAGCCCCTCCTTTTAATTGAAATGATTTTTAAACTTGAGATTCATTTTTCAAATGGGGTAAAGAATATAGTCTAAGTTTTAGTATTTTACTTTCCATGCAACAACTAATTTAATGAAATCCTAACAAAAATTTTCTATAACAATTGCATCTTCAATTAAAATCTAATATAAGTTGTTTAATTGTTAAAAGAAATAATATATGTAAAATTTTTGTTAATCAATTCTTTTTGAACCTTAGATAATTAATTCATATTATTCTATTTAAAGCTTTAACTTATAAAATATTAAGGAAACTGTTGGAGCAAAGCTCCCAATCACCCAAGAACAACCTCCTGCAAATCAACCCTCATAGCCAAGAAAATAAAATTCACCAAATATGTGATGCTTTATTAAAAGGAAAGATAATAAAATACATTATTTTACAGGCTTATAAAGCCATAAAAAAGCCAAATGGGTGTGCAACCACCCAATATTAGAATACAGATAAAAAAATAATCAAATATAATTTTCCCTTAGTTAAAACTTAATTACTCTAACACCCCCCTTTAAGTGCAAGTTAGGAAGAATTCAAATACAAAAAAGGAATCTCTTGCAACTGGAGAAAAGGAGAAAAAACTAGTGGGAACAAACCCCTCTCCAAAAGAGAGAAAAGAAAAAATGAGTCTTTGAAAACTGTCCACACATCAAAGGAGAACAAAATCCAAATAGGATAAATAAAACCCTCCAAACAAATCTAAATAATGAGCCTCCTCAAAGCCACCAATCCACAAGAGCTAAACAAAGCCTTCACAAGGCACCACGCAAGTGTGAGGCCTTTCACTGGTCATATGAGCCTTTGCTTTCATTTTGCGTGAGGGAACTAGACAATAAAAAGCCTATCTAGAATTGCTTTCCCAGCAATGCCCCGCCATGTGAACCCCAAAGGACAACAAACACCGTACAATTTATATATATATATATATTTGAAGGTGAAACATTGCGGAACATTGCATATGATGAATGTGTGCACACATTACACGAAAAGAAATTATGCATTTACTAAATCTTTCACGTCCTCTGGGGTACACGAAACGGTCATTACGAATCATAAACTTTTATCAAATGGAAGAGAATAAACAACCAAGAACACATAGTGATGACACACTACTATTAATGATCACAAGCATGGAAAATGATACATCATTTCATTGCAATTCAAATCACAGTTCCATAATACAACTGCAGAGCATATTTCTACAAATACAACATATCAAAGATACAATAGTTCATCACATAATTTTTCCCTAATATCAATGGGAAAAGTACATTGAGTACAAGAATGAGAAATTAATGAAAAATAAGGTACAAAGTGACCAATCTCATGCCCACATTTTACACACTAAACAACTAGGCAAGACTGTAGCCTCTTTGCTAATTTTGCAATAATTTTTATTTTATTTTATTTTATTTTAATTTTTGTGTTTACTTATAAGACAACAACAACACAATTCACTACTTATAGCTATATTCAATGATCACACAAGTTACAAGAAAGATAGAAGTGATTTACTAACTTTGGCATTAGAGTCTACTTACTTAGGTCAGCTTAACATACCTCTTACATTCTATTTTATCAACAAGTCCTTGCTCCCAATGCCTATACCTACAAGGTCTACATGACTTGGCACACACATAAGATCAAAGATAGTTAGCACATGATTACTAAGACAAGCTATATAAATCAATGGTAGTTTTTATGTTATCGAGAATAAATGACAAGTCTCAAACAAGACTCAGAAGAACAGTCCTAGGGGCCCGACCTAATGCCTCGGGGGCTCATCACTTGATGGCCTTGCCTACGTATATAATTCGCAGAGGCACCGTAGTTCGACAACTTGAGCTGCTCCAACTCATTGACTGACCAACCAAGGGTTCACTCATAAGACTTTCAAGGAGGAATCTACCCCAACACAAAAGTAACACAACACCACAAATACACGCTAAACTCAATCCTCTATTCATAAGCATTATGTGACTCATACAAAATTACATACTAGAGGAGTGGGTATGCAACCCTTTCTAGGGTCCATCACCCCAGACAGTTTCTTAGGTGGCTGCCACCCACTTAGGTGAAGCCGAAGACTGATGAACTAGGTAAGCATATTCTTGCAAAAATAAAATAAAAATAGCCTACTCAAATATTTATTCATACTTGCACAAGAAAGGTCTCAAGGCATAACAACATTCCCTTTTAGCTAGATAGCTCACGATAAAACATATACTTATATTTATTATAGCTATCCACCGTGAAAGAAAATAGTGATTTCACATCATTCTTGGTTAACAAACAAACAGTTAGTACAGGTAAATTTACAATAGATATCAAATCCTTATCACTAGTCAAATACTACTCAATAAACTAATACTTAAAACTTAACCATTCAACGATATCAATTTATAATATACAAATTGATTATTAATGTATGAAAACATTTCAAGGGTCATTCAAAATGAGAATTCAACAATATCATATCAACATTTGAATTATATGATAGTACCATTTACAATTATAATCAAGACAGTAATCTACACTTGAACTATGTTATCCTTTACTATTTCTTAGCTCCTATTCACTAACATATCAATCAATCATCTTTAGAACCCATGTATAGCTAATAAATTGAACTAACATAATATATGCAATTAATAAAGTTGAATCTTAAAGCTATCTAAAACTATAGTCCATCAGTTATTGTTCCAATATTAATAATTGCAATGAATAAATATGAATTCATAGATATTCTAATTGGTATAAGTATATCAAGTAATGGTAATGGATAATAAGCTAGGTTTATCACATCATAACCTAAACGATGAATTTTCTAAACCAACAATAAATGAATATCCCACAGGTCTATTATAAAAACCAAGTAACCAATAATATACTGATTTTAATTTAATAAACCATACCTGCTAAGTCCACATAAGGAAGAATCTAAAATGATCTCTATTTTATCAAGATATTTCTTATTTGGGAAATTCTAAAATCCACAAGTGAAATCATTTAAGAATTCTCACTAAAACCAAAGATCCAAGAATTAAATTGATATGATCATAGAAAAGAAAAGAAGATCACTAATATATGTCTAAAGGTTAACGAATGTAGGAGAGTAAAAGACCATTTTCATGTATAATACATATATGCATATTTAATAATTAATCTCAAATTCATTAACAAAATAATAAAAATTAAGATTTATTTGTTATTATCAATAACTATTATCATATACATATTTTTTTTTATATTTAACTAACATTTAAAGAATTCAAAATTCATAACAATTGTCATATGCAAATAAAATATCATTTCCTTCATATATATTATTTTATACTTTATAAAAGAACTTTTAAAATAACAAGAAAAGCTTTTTCTTTTATCTTTCTATAAAATTCTACTGTTACCTAATATTCATCCTACATTTAATCTTGTTTTAAAATAAGATGTATCTCTTTATAAGGGAAATGAGGGGTATATTCCCCTTTCCTTAATTTAAGGAATGTATCTCTCTAAATACGAGACTAGACCTAAATATAAGTCTTATAGAGGATAAAGTGACTTCTAAAAGGAAGAACGAATTCCATCGCCCATTCACATAGGATCATTCGTTAAAAACATAGTTTCTTATTATTTTTATTTCTTTGTGAAATGTGGAAGCTATTTACCATTGTTAGTTTCCTTTTTATTTCTGAGAAGGCTGGAAAACTTCACGTAAATGCAATTGGCATGAGTAAAGCAACAGATTCTTTAAAACTTTAAACTTCCTATGATGTTCAAGTGTTGCGGCTAAGACAGGCTGGAAATGGAATCAAAGAGATTATATAAACCTCTACAACATTCTGATTTCAAGTACTGCAAATGTGACAGGTTGCCAACGGAATCAGGAAGGTTATTTAAATCTCAACAACATTCTATTCTCAAGTGCTGCTGTTGTGACAGATTGCGAATGGTATTAGGGAGGTTATTTAAAGTTATGCACCCTCCACAGTCTGAACACTGCCGCAGCAAGACATGTAATATGTTTGACAAAATAGCTCAAAGAAATGCGGTCTCGGGGGATGCAATGATTGCAGGATATGCACACAATGGATTTTGCAAGGAAACTCTCAAAATCTTAGCATTAATGAAGCACCCTGCAGCACACCCTTTTGTAGTAAGCTTTTCTTGTGTAGGAGGTGCACAGAAGGCATGTTTATCGCATGAGGGCTGCACATATTTCACACATCAGTCGCCCCTATTGCATTACAGATATAGCTGATCAACAAGAGTGCATGGTTGACCTTCATGTCCGTAACATGGACAAGGGAAGTGACTATTTGATAGAAGCCTCAAAGAAATATGAAAAAGCGTGTGCACTGATTGACATAATGCCTCTAAGAAATATGACCTCATCGACTGCTATGATTGCATAATATGCGCAAAACAAAATTGATGAAAAGGCTTTAGATCTTTCAAGCAAAATCATTTGGTAGGTGTAAAGCCCATCTCCGAAACCTTTCCTAGCAAGGGACCATTCATAGCGAAACCAGATGCTCACATACGAAGAATTCGAGTGATAAAGATGAAGACTTTTATAGTTAAGTATCACATTCAAATCAAATTTTCTCTCTCTATGTGAAATTATCTTTAGCAACCATTACAATTCTAATGTGCAAATAGCTTGACTAGAATGCTGATTACATTTTCCTATAAACAGAAATGAGCATAGAGCAACAAAGGACCTTACCAATCTCCAAATCTTGCCAAGGATGTGTAGCCACCGACCTCCCAGACAAAGATGCCAGATTCCTTTCATTCAAAGATGAATTAGGAGGGCGTGAATCCTAGGTTTCATTGCCTGTAACATTGGTACTGGAGGAATTCATGTTTTTAAAATTTTGCCAAAATGGGAGCTTTTGAACATGATTTGGAAGTCCACGAATGAATAATGGAAGGGGAATTTCTAGCAGATGGTACAGACACAAATTCCTTTGGAAGACAAAATGCAAAAACATAGACAAGGTGTGTGCATTGTTTTTTTTTGCAAGAATGCTTCCCCCCCCCGCATGCAAAAGGCACGTGAACTCTTTTATAGAATATCTCTGCTAGAGAATGTCATCTCCCCAAGGCGCATTACTCTCCTTCCACGTTAGGCGTAGCTTCCATCCCAAGGACATGCATGCAGAATGTGGTTGAAGGACAAGGCACGTGGAACGGTTAGGCAGAAAGCTTCAAAGAAATGTGGCCCCTATTCCCAATAATTCCTAGTTAATCAATTAAAAGACCATTTGAATAATCCTTAGGAAATATCTAATCATTTACAATTCCAATTAAATTTCTTAAAAGTATTTTAATATTCCCTAATAGTCACTTCCAAATTATTTATCTTCATATTCAACTAACCATAAGCTAAATTACTCCCTCTCACAATCCAATGTTTCCAATTCATTATTAGATATAATCATTTATTTATTTATTTATTTTGAATAATCACATAAATTCATCGATATCATTCCCTTTTCTTGTATTTGAACAATTCAATGCACTTGATTTTATGCCCGATTTAAATAATATTTTCCAAAACATTTATGCTCTAAACTTTAATCCTAATTATATATATATAAGTAAACTATATCATCAAATAAAGAATAACATATCCTTTCTGTCATTCAATTCAAAACCCATACTACAATGAAAATCGAATGCAACCACAACCAAACCTCAAATTGAGAGCATAGAAAAATGAAGGGAAACAATCAAATACCAGACATAAATAAACCACTTACTCACATGACGCGAAGGACCAAAAGCGAGGGTGTTACATTTTCCCAGAATGTGGGATAAATTTCACAACGAATTTGAAAAAATTTCACACGCCCGCAAGAAAGAAGATAACCCTAAATTGCAATATTTTCTCAAAAAATGAATATAAAATTTGTGCTGCAAATAGACTTCACAAAATGTGCAGCCAGAAAATTATGCCTCCAGAAGAAACATAACAAGGGGATAGATGATTTGCAGAGAGTAAAAATAAATGCCCCTTCCAAAAATTTGTAGCCACACCTTTAAATAGAAAGGAAAGTAAAAAAAAATTGCACCCTCCATGAAATCAGGCCTACAATACCAAACACGAGCCCTCCGATAAAATTGATGCCTCCAAAATGCATGAAATCTATAGAATAAGAACCATGCCTAAGAGAAAATCACGTTGCCTTCAACACAAAATATGTGCAACACACTAGAAAACAAGCCTCTTGGCAAGAATTCAGCCCCTCCAGAATGAAATAGGCTTAGGATATTTGAGGAGAAAGACCAAACATAGTAAAGAAAAATTTGTGCCTCCTTCTCTTCAAGATACGAGCTTCTTCAAACATAAAAAATGCCTCTTCACAAGGATGCACACCTAACAAAAGGCTCATGGGAGTGGTGGCAAGAGAAAAATTAGGCAAAAAACGTGGCTAGAAACAAAATGAGATCGTAGCCTTCTACAAAATTAAGACCAATTCCAAAGCAATAAAAAATCGTGGCCATGAAACACCAGCAACAACAGGAATTGAAGGAAATTTACAAATTCACAAAATTTCAAATGTCAAAATAAACAAATTGATCTCACAAATGAATTGGCCAACCACTCCTCAAGATCTATTTAGAGAATCAAAATAGTCTGCCAAGGTAAACGTGTTATAAAATATTCTACATTCCTTAAAAAGGCCAAATTTAACCACACAAAATATGCACAACAAAAAACTTGATAAAGGTACAGGCTAACCACACAGAGGCTTTCCAAAACACTAGTGACCTTAGCCTTGATAAAGGTGCAGGCTAACCACACAAAGGTCATCCAAAACACCAACAAGTAAAAATTCCTTAGTGGAAGAAAGGGTGGGAGATCTGTTTTGATACCATGTTGGAACAAATCACCAAGGAACAACTTTCTGCAAATCAACCCTGATAGCCAAAAAAATAAAATTCACCAAATATGTGGGTATGTGTAGGATCATCATGGAAAAAACAAGCCCTTAAGTGGCAAAAAAGTTAGAAAAATCAAAGTTAGGCAATTTGATATAAAAATTTGAATAAGTTATCTATATTATTTCAAAAATATGTAAGAATAGAATCTGTAGCAAATTGAATGTAGTTTCTAAAATACTAGGTTTTGTTTAAAAAAAGAAAAATCTATTTGGTGAAAATTGAAATTTCAATGTCGTAGTATCGATAAGAAGCAAGTGTCACTTGACCACCATAACCATAATAAAATGATAATATTTTAATAAGATTTTATATATAAGTAGAGACTCCATGTTCGGATGTGATGCATATTTTTGTAATTTGTTTTCAAATAATTAATTATGAATTTTTATTACAACTTTAAGAAACATTAAAAACTTGTATGTTTGACCACCTTAGCTTGGTGAAAACTTCATGAAATTCTTTCTTTTTTTTAATCCTATAGTATGTGAAGCATAGAATGTGACACATGTTTAGATTCAAAAAATGTGATACCGCTTGAAAGCTATAGGTCTTTTTCAATCAGCCTAATAATAATTTAATTTTATATTGTGAAACAGAATCTCCTTTAAAAACCCTTTTCGTTTCATCAATTTTGGGTAAAAAAAATCGTCAACCACATACCCTACACATACTCATCATATTACCACATACCCATCATGATCCTTCACATACCCATGTGATGCTTTATTAAAAGCCAAGATAATAAAATATATTATTTTACAGACTTATAAAGCCATAAAAAAAAAGACAAATGGGTGTGCAACCACCCAATACGGGAATACGGGAAAAAACTAATCAAATCTAGTTTTTCCTAAGTTAAAACTTAATTACTCTTCATGCAAATGGGATAAAAAAATATACTCTAAGTTCTAGTATATAACTTTTCATGCAACTAATAATGAAATCCTTACACAAGTTTTCTATAACAATTGCATCTTCAATGAAAACCTAATATAAGCTGTTTAATTGTTAGAAGAAATAATATATGTAATGTTAATCAATTCTTTCTGAACCTTAGAGAATTAATTCATATTATGCTATTTAAAGCTTTAACTTACAAAATGTTAAGGAAACTAAAATAAATTATACTCTTGTGATAGTTTGAAGATTTTCTAATCACAATGCCTTTACCTTACTCAATTGGTCTTCAATGATGATACTCAAGTATAGATTTCATTGTTCTCTAATTATCAAAATACTAGAATGATTTCATTTATTTTGTATCAAGTTTGAACCATGATGATTAATTAAATTGTGTCAAGTATGACTCTTGGGATACGTCTCTGCAATAGAAACATATTTCAAAATGGGAAATGGGTTTGGATATGCCTATATGATGACCAAGGCATTTTGGCTCTCTCAAAATATCACATTGAAGTACGGTCCCTTAACATTTAAGAGACATATGCCCATAAGACACAATTATTAATCCATTTGTATTTCACTAGATAATGCTTCATGGTTTGATATTTTTTTATTCTATTTTTTCTTAGCCATGATCAATGAAAGTAGCTAATGAATTCAAACCCAAAATTTAAAATATTAGAGTTTGTAATTCATGACCCATTGAATATGGCCCCAATAGAATGTTTTAAATTGAAGACCATTCCATTGCATTATAATGTAAAAATGTTAATGGACATGAAAAATTACTTCCAATTAATTCTCAACATGATTATGGTTTAGGGAGTATTGTTGTGTGAAACTCATTTAGCTATGAAAACCTTATTGTTCATCATGTTAAGTTACTTGATGCTGTCATTTGGAAGAATAAATAAGTATGAAGAAGTTAAATTCTCTTACAACTAGAATGAATTGGTCATCTATCATATTTTAATATATTTTTTTCTTAGACATCATCTTCATTTTCATGTTTCAAATTCAAGACATTTCTTTGGAGCTTAGAAATTTTATTAAGTAACTAAATTGTATTCTTCTCTAGCCTTTTTTAAAAATAAATTATTGTGAATAATGTGCAAGCATAGATAGGTATTGTAGAGCTTATTGCATTGTAAATATCCAAATAGATATTGTAGGATACCTATATTTAATATATTTTCTTACTATGTGATTTCATTGTCATACTCATTTTTGAAAAGTCTTTTCTTTATCTACAAGATTTAACACATAAGTGCTTCTTTTTAGGGAAAAATATACTTGAATGAGGGTCACATGAGGATATGACTAATGGAATATAAGGTATCTCTTACCCTCTCCACATACCCCCCTTCCAAATGCCTTAGATGCACACACAAAAAAATTTGAATTGTCTATTAAATTAATTATTTTACTACACAAGTTTTTTGGATATATTAAGCTATCACATTTAAGGAATCAACTAGTTTATCTTCTTGTATCAAAACTGTTAAATCATCTACCAACATAGAATAGTTATTAGAGATTGAAACACTAATTTTACACCATCCTTTCAACATTAGAGTGACTCATTGTGAATCCAACAATGCAGTCTCTTCAATGCTTTAAAAATCCATGGGCACTTGAGCATGAATATTGTAAAATATGACTAGATATCTAACATATAGACGATTTTTCTATTCCCCCTTCACTTGTCTAAAGAATTAGTTTATCCAAAATTCATATAGATTTATATTATTATATCTTTAATTTCCTACCGACATATCCCTTGAACCTCTTGTGGGTGCAAGTGCTAGGAAAATATATATTTATTAAAATGGGAAAAAGCTAATCTATGCTAATAAAGTTATAAAAGTTGAAAAAAAATTAAAAATTAAAAAAATTACTATATAAAATATCATGTTTCACTTATTCTCATTTTCAAACATTCTATTAACTAAATTATAGTGTCAATTTTTTGAATAATTTTTTAATTGTATTAACTAAATTATTGTAAAAATAGTATTTTGTTTTATAATCACAATCAAAGCATTGAGAAAGGAACATGCAAGAAGTTTCATTTAACCCAATACATATGGAGAGTGTATCTTTGATTTATAAAAATCTACAAGATAATGAGCCTCCAAACATATATTAAATGTTTATTATAGTATATACTAATATTATGAAAAGTGACTCAATTTTAAACAAAATTTTATCATTTATCAATCTTTTTTTTCTTTTTAATGAATAAGCATTATATCTATATTAATATAAAAGATAGAAATACATATTCACAAAAAAAAAAAAGGGTTGTAAAAAGGCACACCCCAAGAGTCACATTGGCTAAACCCAAAGTCCAAAGTCACATGGGCCAAGCCCATAAAGCAAAAAATATTACAAACACAAATTAAAAGGCCATGAGAAGTGCCACTAAAATGTGGTGGATGTCCAATTTTTTCCCTAAAAGGCCATCAAACGGCCATTGAGTGCCACCAAAAGGTGATGGATGTCCAATTTTTTCTCTATACATCAGCTGAATCTAAAGTGACATCAGGGGAACCCAACCGTCATCATCTTTTTCTTTATTGATCTATTTTAAAACACCCTTAAAAAGCAATTAATTAAAATTATAAAAAATAATACAAGTATACAATTATTCAGTCTTCAATAAAAAAATGTCATACGTATTTATCCTTTTTGCCCGTTACCCCGAAAAGGTGGTCGTAGGCACCAGTGTTTCTGTGTTCAAATACGTTGCCGCCTACCTTTTCTCACTCATCGTACTAAAAACTGTACGCTCTCTGTTACCCCATATCAAAGAACTTGCGCTGCACCGTGCACCAGATGTCTATATTTGTTTTCCGTCTACTTAACAATGTATCTGCCATGCATTTCGAAACCAAGGAACAAATATTTAATTAAAATTACTTCATTTAGTTTTCATGCGTTTCTTCCTGCCTTTTCTCACACGCTTCCACAAGACTTTGACAGTCATTTTTTATTTTTTAAAATCCCCATTCGATATTTCAAACGCACTTTGCTCCTTCTTAGAAAGAGGGGCGATTAGCTTTGTCCAATGAAAAAGATGCCGTGTTGGAGAAAACAAGCACTTGTAGGTCAAAAAGTTTCTACTCTAAAATACTATAAAACATAATTTATGTGAGAGTTGTATTACAACCAAGAGATGGCAAAAAGAAAGATTGTATCGTGCGCGGCCTGTAGACTGCAGCGCAAGAAATGTTTTGAGGAATGCATTTTGGCTCCTCATTTTCCTCCTGATGATCCCGACAAGTTCACAGTCGTCCAGAGAGTGTATGGAGCCAACTATATCATCAAACTGCTTCAAGTAATTTCTAACCATCAGTTATTATTTTCTGTTGAAATGGATTTTAGTTCTTGCTTTTGAACGCCATCTTCTTTTGTCTAAAATTTGTTTCCTTGTCCATGACTTAAGATTCGTATGATTTGCAAATGCTTAACAGCCACTTAATTGAGCTTTTTAACAGACCTGCTCATTACGATTCAACTGTTTGAACTCTCTATCATTGCACTATTCTGAATGCTATCCCTCAAATACTTTGAGTTTATTGTAAATTGTTGATAATAATTTTCGTTTTAGGATACAAAATATTTAGAATTTTAATCACGCAAATATCTGAATATGTATTAAGTGGATTTTGAGACTCATATATTTGTATGATGTTATTTTAGGGTTTGGAGACTGAGCAAAGAGAAGACGCAGTAAATAGTTTGGTGTGTGAGGCAAGTGCAAGAGTGAAGGACCCCATCCAAGGAAGTGCTAGAGTTGTCCATGAACTACAGAAACGAATATCTGAGTTAGAATCTCAGTTGGCAGCCAAGCAAGAAGAGCTCACGAATATGCGTTTAAAGTATGACAAGCTTGTATTCTCCATGTGCATTGGACCTCCCGATATTCAAGATTCTTTTTATCAAGTTCATACATTTGAAGATATGTTGTATGAGCAAGTGGATCCACTATTGTACGAGCCAATCTGAGGGAACGTGCTTTTTAACACTATATACATTATTACAAGAAGAATGATTGCATTTTCTTACTACTTAGTTACTACTATATGTGGCTTTTTATGACCTCCTTCCTTATTATAGATAGCGTGTCTTCATCCCTAACTATTTCAATAATTTTGTGTTTCTCTTCAAATTATAAGTTCACACTATTTCAAGATTTAATATATTTCATAAGCATATGAAAAATACTTAATAACCATTTATTATTCAAGTCTAGATAGGTATTTTTTCACTATATCTTGGATATGTTTTTGTTAATACAATCAATAATATATTATTAGAAAGAGGGCAATTTTTTAAAGTTAAACAATCTAATAATTAAAAAAATATTGTTAGTAAAAATAAAATAATTGTTTACTACTTTTGTGTAAAGGTTAAAGTGTGATTTTTAAAAAAAAATTTACTATTAAACTATTTGATGTTTAAATAGAGCACTGTAAAAACTATTTTTCTTTCAAAAGAAATGAAAAAAATAGACTAATTCATATGTTTTAATGAATTTGATTCATTTATACTAGATATGATTAGGCTTGCATACCATTGAAGGCTATGGTCTTGAGAGATATTGCCCATTTAATTGATTTTTGTCTTGATTTTTCTTTTGATTTTTCTATCAAGAACATTGAATAAGAGACATAGAAAAGACATTAATGATAATTAATTGGTTTTTGTTATCCTTGTGATTATTTGTACAGTAAAACTTTTTACTAATTAAATAAATATATTATACTTAAATTAATGTGTTAATAATTTTATAAAATTAACATGCATTGAACCACTAAGAATCCTCTTAGAATATATATTTTGCAAGAACTCGATAAATCAATGTATTCTAATTTTAACTTTAATTGAAATAAATAAAGTATAATTTGAAATCTTTTTTGACTTTCAAATTTAATTAAGAGATTATTTTGTATAAGAATTTATCCAATTCCTTCTCCTCATACATCACATTTCAAAGAGAAAGGAAGAGAAAAATCCAAAATAGAAAACATGTATCATGAGCTCATATTATTTTTTATTTTTCGAATGCTAATTGTGCAATGCCATTCAACGTGAAATCTCCCTTCTTTATTATGTTAGTTAAAGGCAGAACAAATTGAGATAAATCTTTAATAAATTTTCTATAGTAGCTATAAAGGCCAAATAATCCTTGCAACTATCTCCCTTCTTTATTATGTTAGTTAAAGGGAGAACAAATTGAGATAAATATTTAATAAATTTTCTATAGTAGCTATAAAGGCCAAATAATCCTTGCAACTATGTTAAGGTCCTCGATGGAGACCAATACTAAATCACCTTAATCTTATCCATATCCACATACACTCTACTTTCATTGATGATGTTCCATAAATACAAGACCTCTATAATGATGTACTCTCATCTTGACACATTTACAAATAGATTCTATGCTCCCAAAATTCCTATCGTAGCATCAATATGTTGAAGGGGCTCCTCCCATGGTTTGTTCTAGATCCACATTTCATCAAAGAAGAGGACAAACTTTATTTTATACTTATAGAGAATTTGATTCACTCATGACTAGAATGTCACTCAAACATTTTTCAAACCAATTGGTGTCACCATAAATTCATAATTCTTTTGGTGACACAAAAAATCCATCTTATGAATGTCTTCCTCCTAGAT
Source organism: Sequoia sempervirens (assembly GCA_007258455.2). NCBI lineage: Eukaryota > Viridiplantae > Streptophyta > Pinopsida > Cupressales > Cupressaceae > Sequoia > Sequoia sempervirens. The sequence goes on from VDFB02167583.1 coordinate 38,837, forward strand.
GTAGATATGATCCAGTAGCCCAATTTAAGATCTATTTTTAAAAATTAGAGTACTCCATGAATCTCATCTATCAATTCATGAATCCTAGGGATTAGGTACTAGTAGTTTATGGTCTTCTTATTCAATACTCTATAGTCAATGCATATCCACATTTTACCATATTTCTTCTTTACCAAAACTATAAATGAAGAAAAGTGCCTTAAGCTAGGTCCAATGTGCCCCATATCCAATAGTTCATTTAGTATCTTTTTTATTTCCTTTGTATGCTTCTTGGGATGGCAGAAGGGAGTAGTGGTGATGGGATTACCACTCTCTTCCATCTCAATGACATAATCAAAACTTGTAGTTGGTGATCATTTTGGAGGAATATTGTTGAAGACCATACAATTCTTTTCCAAGATATTATGTACATCCATGTGCTATAATTTCATACCATCAATGGGATTTCTCATAATCACTAAACGTAAATCTAATCACATTGCTTGTCCATGATAAAAAATCCTCTCCATTATTGTTTTGATACAATTCTTCGTGCTCTATTTTCCCTTTTTTTTTAAGTATCACTTCTTTCCCTTCAAAAGAAAAACTTTGTTTTATGGGCTAGAAGTTTTGTGTGATCTCACTTAAAAGGTGTAGCCACTAGATACCTAGGACTATATCCATATCTCCTATGCTAACAATTTCAATGTAAGAAATTGTATAGTCTTTTTAGTTTCACATTTTGTTTGGGTCCCTTAATTTATTGGACCTAGCTGAACTTCTAATTTACCAAATTATGCATTCCAAAACTTTATTACTCAAGTTTCCAAAAGGAAAACCTATATTTAATTAATCCAATTAATATTTTGATCACCTTAAAATTTGAGTGTCTTGGAATGTTAGGCCAAGATCCATTTACCAAAGGGTGAATAGATCCCCTTCAAGTCCAAGGGCCCATTTTTAAATATGATTTTGATGATATCTTAATGATTCAAAAAAACAAAACATATCCTAAATGTACTTGATTAGCGCATTATCTTTGATCTTTTTTAATGCATAACCAATATAGTTTTTCTTTGCTTCCTATGCTGTTGGCTTAATTTTGGGCAGTAGTTAGTTTAGATTAACTCGTGTATACAAAACAATATTAAATCTATATACAAATACAGAAGAGACGAACAAACTTACGATACCTTGCAGTAGAAAGGAGTAGACTAGAAACATATAAAAATTATAAACAAGAGAAACATAGAAAATTATTTTTATCTCCAGATAGAATAGTGCAAGAAATACAGGCAATTTATGCCGTGCATACTTTCTGTGTATGATCTGAGAAAGGAAAGCAAGAAACACTACAATCAATCATATGTTGTGGATTTCAAACAGGTAACTATTTAACAAATGAATTCAAAGTGTCAACAGACTTACAAGGAAGATGATCTTGTTTCACGAGAGATATTCTTAAGAAGACAGAGTAAAGATCCCCTTTAATTACATTTAAGTAAAGAAGGAAAACTAGCCTTGAAGAAATCAACAAAAACCATTGCTCTAGTCGATAAACCTAAATCCAGTTGCAAAATTAAAAGGCTAAGATATGGTATCTATTGAACACGTAACAAACGCCCATGTCTGAGGCCATTGCCAGGGCACTCGCGACTGCAATGGCTTGCGATTTCTTCTGCTCCTCCTTCGCAATGCCATTGTCCATCACCACCGCTCCCGAATGCATATGTATCTCATTGTGTAAGACAGAGGAGATAACATGAGATATTAAATGAATGGACTTCAAGTTTTTCAAGCATTCCGTTGTTTTTAAAAGCATGTAACCGGCCACCTTTTTTCAGGCATCACATTTTGTGGCATTCTCCGCCCAGGTACTCGCTATTGCCCAAGACACGGCGCATTTTGTGGCATTATCCGCCCACGTACTCTCGGTTGACAAAATTGCGGCGCATTTTGTCGTGTTCTCCGCTCACGCACTCTCCGTTGAATAATTGTGGCGCATTTTGTCTCGTTCTCCGCCCGCGCACTCTTTGATGCCCAAGTTTCGGGAATCGGCGCATTTTGTCGCATTCTCCGTCCACGGACTCTATGTTTATAGTTCTTTCTGTGTCCAGTAAAAAATAGCCACGTATATTTGCCGTACATTTAATCTTAAATGCCCTAGACCAATTTCCTTGAACTTTGAATGGCCGAAAGACCCGGTACTTTCGTAGTCATTCTTAATAATTGAAAGTTCTCTTCATATAGTGATTGTAAGCACTGATGTCTTGATTGTGCCCTATCACCGTGTGAATTCCCTCTGTAATGTAGTAGGGTTTGTCTAGGTACGTGAACTCATCATGCACCTACAGTACAATTCTCGCATGTGCATGCTCATCGAAGAAACCCAAGTAGTATATCTATATATCCAACTTGTTTTGTCCAATCTCTACATATTTGAGTTTATATGTCTTCTTGTCATCTTGGAGGAGTGTCTTTAGGAGCTCCTCGAACTTCGTATGATCGATTTCTATGATTTTTTTCATGAATATATTTGTAACCATCATCCAAGTATACTATATGAGAGAATACCCAATCCCTATCTATTTCTAGAGCCTTGTATGGGTATTTGTGGTACTTGGGTTGAGGTTTCACATAGATTTTAACCATGGTTGGGGTGGCCATAGGAAAGAATTTTGTAGAGTGTGGATAACTTAGGGTTTGGAGTTCGCTGAATGAGCACACACTATGAATTGCGTAGGTGACAAGTGAATGTTTAGAGTGAAATCTGAGTGTTAAATAGGTGTGTAGGTGGTAGTGTATTTAATGTTTCTTCCTATTACACAATTTTTTCTAGTCGTTTAATTTTTTCGATGTGATGGGATGCTTTTTGGTTGTTTTAGTTTTTTTTAAATTATTTTTTATGGTGTGAACTATAATACATAATATACATTCTGATTTTCCTTCTTTGATATTTTTAGTATGTTGGCAAGTGGAAATGTTTGATGTGTGCTCCATTTACATATCTAGTTAGGAGGGTTTCATTCATTTATTAGAGTTTCAGTACTCCAAAATAATTAATGTTATGGATATAGTATGGTCCTAGCCATCTAACCTTCAATTTTTCTTGTTTCTTGAACTTATCATAAAGTAGTACCAATCCCTTGTTTTGAATGTTTTCAATCTCAAGTTCCTACCATGCCATGCTTTTTATATTTGACACTCAAGTTGGTGGTTGAACACTGTAATTTTTCTTTACTCATCTAGATCCTCTAATCGTTGTACGATGGATTGGTCATCTTCCAACTGTAGGGTGTCCAATATGTAGTTAGGGAGTATAAATTTCATAGGGACTATAGTGTCAGTGCCATTGACTAGTTGAAATGGAGTGAATTTTATTTTTCTTTTAGAAGGTGTGTGGTATGCCCAGAGTACCAAAGCTACTTTTATATCCTATTTTATCCTATTTCAAGCACACATTTTGGTAAGGGATTTCATAATTATCTTGTCTAATGCTTCACTTGCTCCATTACCTATGAGTGATAAGGGAGCTTCTATTTTGTTTTACAATGAAATTATGGAGTAATTTTTTTTATTATTTTTTAAAAAAAATTTCCTTGGTCACTCACTATATACTTAGTGGGCATCAATATCTTGTAATTATGTTCTCATATAAAAAATTTGATAGTAATATTTATGCTCTAATATTTTGTAGGTTTTTCCTCCATGGGTATTTTATGAGGTATTCTACTTCTATTATATTAAACCTTGCTTTAGAATGTTTTACTAGTCTAGATCAATATATCCAATAACATTTATGACCTTTTTTTTCAAAAACTATTATGTACTAATACTAGTCTTAATGCAATTTCATCTCTTGCAATAGGTTTCCCTACCCTTTAACAAATATCACAGCCTTTGTGTATTACTTAGCATCTTTATGGAGATTTGGTCATCATAGTCATGCAAGCCGTACCATTTTCATTATAGTTTCACTAGAGTTATGGTCCCATGCAACTCCTTCATGTGCTTCTTTAAGGATTGATTTCCTTTCATGCTTATACACTACCCTTATCAAGATATTGTCCCTACCTAAATGGTGCAATTCTCGTTTGACTCGGGTGTATGGGGAGGCTCTCTACAGAAGTGATTGCTTCTCTTGTGGTGAGATATCTTTGGGAAATTTCCCTATAGAAATTCAAATGGAAATCTCCTATAACTCCTTTTGTACCACTTTAATGTGAAACAAATTGACCAGTGCTAGGGTTATCTTACCTTGAGCATCTAGTTCTTTGTTCTCAATCTAGGATAGGTAGTCCAATCCTTGGTTGTTTTTACCGAGTTTCACCATAATTTTGAACTCAAATTCTTGAAATAGTAGCATCCATCTACATATTTATCCATGTGTTATTGGTTTATTAACTAGATACTTGAGAGGTTAATGATCGGTAAGGAAAGTGAATGGGGTGGATAGTAAGTAGTGTCTATATTTTTATAGTACATATACCATAACTGGTGCCTCTCTTTCGATGATGGTATATTTTTCCTCTATGGGAGATAGTTTTTTGCTGGAAAAGGAGATGGGGTATTATTTATTCCCTTTGGGTTGGGTAATAATTTGTCCTATAGTGCTACCAAAAGCATCCACATGAACATGAAAATGGTTATTCTAATTTGGGATAGTCTAATACCACCATTTATAATATTGTAGTGTTAAAATTGTTGTTTCTTAAACACTTTCTCATTATTGCAAATTGTTGTCATCAATTTTGGTTTAGTGCTATAAATATTATAATTTCATAAATATTTAAGTATGAATTAATTTTATAGTGGGACTCACGTGTTTATAAAATGTTACTTCAGGGTTCGGAAACCAAGAAAAGAGAAGATGCAATAAATAGTTTGGTGTGTGATGCAAATGCAAGATTGGAGGACCCTATCAACGGAAATACCAAGGTAGTGCATGAACTGGAGAAGCAAATATCTGATCTAGAATTACAATTGGAAACTAAGAAAGATGAATTTCCTATTGATAGAATGAAAATATCTTGTATGAGCAGGTGGATCCACTATTGTGGGATCCAATATCAAGGTGAGTTAAAATAAGGTGGTTTTTAATACCATATGCATAATTACAATAACTATGATCATTTTTTTAATTTGTATTTCCTACTCTATGGCACCCTTTGTGATCATGTTCCTTAGTATAATTATCAAATTTATTGAATAAAAAATGTAATAATCATGTGCCTTCATCCCTACTATTTCAAGAATTTTACATTAACCTTTTGAATATTGTTACTCCACTCTATTGTAATAATTAAAAGTTTTTTTAGTCATATAATATATATAAATAATAACCATACATTATTTATGTCTATATAAATAGCTTTATGGTGTATCTTGGATATGTTTTTTAAATAAAATTTACATTATTAATGGAAATAGCAATGCACTTTTAGAGGCTACAATAAACTTAAAGGTTAAAAATAAGTATTAGAGGAGGGTTATTTTTAAAAAAAAGAATCTAATAATTAAAAAAATGTCTTCATAATAAGAAAATAATTATTTATTCTTTTATTTAGAAGATAAAGGTATCAACTATTATTTTTTATTGGAGGTTGTGGTATTGAGATAAATTATCCATTTGATTTATATCTTTCCTAATATTACTCTTTCCTTTTCTATGAGGAACATTGAATAAAGGACATGGAACAACCATTAGAGATACTTTATTAAAAGAAATTTTTCTTTGTGATTATTTGCATGGTAAATTTTTTTGCTTAACAAGTAAATATATTATACTTAAATTAATGTGTACATGATATTATAAATTCTAAAATCTATAAACCATTAGGATTCTTCTTAGAACGCGTAATATACAAGAACTAAACAATCATTATGCTATAATTTTGACTTACTGCAAACCACCAAAAAGTAGGAAAACTTATTGTAAACTACCATATATAAGTTGCAAAGCCCTTGACTAACAAGTCAACTTCAAGAAGTATAATAGATTATAAGGGACACATCCCACAAGGAAAATATATGAATAGAGTATGAGAGCAAGAGAGAAATACCTATAACAATATATGAAGGAATACACCTAAGTGAATAGATAGAAAAAATAGAAGAAGGATAAGGTATAAGACACCTTATGGAATGATGAGAATGTAATATAAAGTATAGAAGTATATGAAGGTTTACTAATGAATAGATAGTATATTATCAATATGACCTAATTTTTGTTAGAGTTAATATGTTATCTTGTTTTTTTTTTCACTCCACATTAATCTTTGATCCCTCTCCCCCTCTTATGTATGGGGTATAAATACAAAAAATAGATAACACTTGGAGCACAAAACTCTATTCTATGATTACCCACTTTTCTCGCTAACAAGAATCTTTCCATCTCTATTATATTGTAATTATATATCTTTTTAGATAATATTAAAACCCTTTGTTCATAACTTCATATTCAGCTATAGATTAGTATAAAAATCCTCTACACAACACTTAAAATTTCTCTATCATATTGTAATTATATATCTTTTGAGATAATATTAAAACCCTCTCTTCATAACTTCATAGTCAACTATAGATTAGTATAAAAAATCCTCTACACAACACCTAAATTTTGAAGTGATAACACTTTGATACCAAATGTAAAGAAATAGGGTACATGAAATTGTTTATTATGGTAATATTCTTAGGAGAGTGTTGTGCATGTTCTAATATTTCGATAATTACATAAATAGAACTTACATTTAAACACAAATAAATAATATATATCATGATATAGGTGTATGTAGGGAAAACTATTTTAGGAGAAAAAACCAATGCTTCAAAAAAATCTAATTTATTAGTTAGAAATTGAATATTACAGTTGTATCATCGTAAATTGTCACCCTTGACAATTTCACACTAGGTTTTTCCCTCCCCCTACCCCTCCTTCCCCTTCCCCTTCCCACACCCTTATGTGCTTGGACCTAATTATTAATTTCCTATTTGTGCTTGTAATTACCTGTTTTAAAACATTTACTGAGAAATCAAAGTTGGGAAATCAAAGTAGGCATTTAATATTTTCCCTTGACAGTTTGAATCTTGAAAAAGTAGGAATCCATTCTTAGGCGCAAGGTGCCCTAGACTTGCCTATTTTGGCTCCAAAAATTTAAATATGTTGGTGTTGAGATTTCTTATTTTAAATTTTAATTTTAATTATCTACTATGATATTTAATTTTCAACAAATTAGATGAATTACATATAAATACAAAGTGTTTTCACCATTTTAATCCCAATGAAGAAGAACAAGAATCCTAGCAAATTGAAGAAACATAATTGAGAAAATTAAGTTTCCTAAGATCAGTCAACAACAAAATTTTCATAATTATTGCAAAATTTCAACATTCAAGCATCATGCCAATTTTTATGTGAGTTTTGTTCATGTTTTGCATGTATTTTGTATTGAGCACTAACACTTGTAGGTATTCAAATCAAGTAAATTCAAGAAACTATTAATTTTTGAAGGTGATGAGACTTTAGTCCATCAAGGACATCAGGTTTGAGTGGTGAGTTGCAATGAATTGTGAGTTCATTACTTTTTTATCATTTAGCCTTTGTCCCTCAAAAGGATATCGTCTCTTTTATCATCAACTTTTACATTGTGGAAGGAGAAATAACAACATTGAGTTTGACTAATGCAAGCCCCTATATGAGACAAGCCTTCCGCACATTATATGTGTGTAGGTTGTAGATTTGAAATGAGTTGAAGGAAGGTTGAAGGTATTTTATTCATTCTTAAATTTAATCCCTACAAGCTATCAAGTCATGGAATCTTTATTTTCTCATCAACATGCAGAACATGTCTAAACAAGAATTGAACAACATTTAATAGATTTTGCAACATACTAGATAAGGAGACCTTAATCTAGGTCTTTGTTCCTCAAGACGGGCCACAAACATAGAAGACCTGTCCGTAATGAAGTTGTGAACCATAGCACACAAGAGGGAGCCAAGAGCAGGATCATAAAGAAAGTGTTTGTGACATAACACCCCACACACCACATTAGAGCTAGTGTGAAAGTCATAATTTTATAAAGCCGTCTCAAGCATAGGCAACGGGAAAACGTGAGTGAACAAGTAGCTCTCAACAATGAACTTCATAGTCTTAGAGCACCACAAAATGTCCATTAAATTTGACGCAAACAAAATGGAAATTTTGTAAGGTAGGGCCATTGGATGACTAGACAACTAGTCCCAACCCAAAACCAAGAAAATTGAATCAGAAACTTGAGAGCATTGTATGGAAAAAGTCTTGCAAAGCTTCTCCACCAAGAAGGGTTGACAATCTCACACTTCATGAAAGCGAGGGGGAATAAACATCCTAAAGAAATTATCGATGTTGAACCTGCAAAATAAATTGCCTTACCACCACAAATGGCCACATAAAAAAGCTAGACAAGAGGCACTATCATGCCAAATCTAGCCAAGCATGAGGAATAAAAGCACCCATAACTGTACAGTACATTATATCTCCAAAGCTTGTAGAAACTCTCACGTGAGAATGTGAGAGCATTTATTACAATTGTTACAAACAAATATAAGTCATAATGCCATATGAATGCCAAGAGATTTCACCCAAAACATGAGAAGCAAAACAAGTGCCATTCGAAAGGAATGACAACACACAAGGCCGTGCTAGCAAGAAATCATGAAGAGTCATGTCAACAATTATGAGCCTGAATCGAGTACATATTGCTAAAACCCAAGAGATTTTGGAGGAGGATATCAATTCTACTCAACCGCTCCTGTCCACATGTGATAAGACCACACACGGGCCGAAGAGATAGAGAAGGGACAACAATCTCAAGCCAGACAAAGTGGAGAATAAATTCATGCATGTGCCAATGACATCGAGGGGACCATAAGTCACACAAGGCATAATGGAGTGACGTCATGAGGACCGTCAAACTCTACAACATCAAAATCATCATTAAATAGTGATACTTGCAGCCATATTGAAGATAAGTGACATGGTAGAGCTTGCCATGTGACCCAAAAGAACCAATAACATGAAAATCCAATTAACAAATTGGTATCTAAAAAACCCAACAACAGGCCACTTGAAATGAATAGAGGTAGAAAGGAACTACCGCAGAGCACAAGTTAATGTAATAAGTTATCATTATCTGCATAAGAGAAATCAAAATAAGGTAGGGACAAGTCGACGGCTTTATTTGCCAAGCAATCTGCGAGACCATTTACTTCCCTATAGCAATGCCTTATTTCATATGAAATGAATATTTGCAAGAGGGACTGAATGTATGAAAGCAAATAATTTAAATGCCAAATACCAAAAACTCCTTTGGATAAAGCATTTATTACCACCATAGAATCACCCTCAATGATAATGTGAGATAAATTCTAGTCAATAGCCATTTCTAGTCCTACAATCAGGGCATTAAATTTGACCACATTATTTGAGCCATTAGAAAGAAATTTGCAAGCCTCTTTTCAAACCTTAGCATCACTGCACCTTAAGACCATACCACCACCTGATTTTCCTTGGTTTCTCTTGGAAGCACCATCAAAATTTAGCTTCATCTTGTCAAAAGAAGAGGGAATCATTTATAATTTTTCTTGATAGAGATAGAATTAGAAAAATGAATCAATCCCCTTACAGGAGGGGGTTTAAATAAAGACCAAATCTTTAGCATCAACACATCCCAAGAATAGAAAACCTTATAAGAAATCAAATGCTTGTAATGATTATAGGATGTGAGATTATAGGATAAGAATAAAATATTTGTAAGTTTAAAAAGGATTTTTATCGAGTCTCAAGCAAGCATCAAGAGCTTGGTGTAATAGGATTCGTCAATAATTTTAGAAGAATGGCTTCAATAGTAGTGGAATTGAACCTATACTTTATTTCAAACTCAAAATGTATTGGTAAACTAATTATAGTTTGTTTATATGTTGACAATTTGATTTACACTAAAAAACTAAATTATTAATAGATGAATTCACAAATGTCATGAATAGTGAATTTGAAATGAAATATTCGGTATAATGCATTAATTTCTTGAAATAGAAGTTAGATAGTCAAATGATGGAATTTTCATCTCATAAAAAAATATACAATTTATTTTCTTGATAAAGAATGAAAAGCTGTAAAATAATGAATACGCCACTAGATGTAAATGTGAAATTGGTCAGTGATTATGTAAAGGTAGATACAACACTATGCATAAATTTAATTGGTAGTCTTATGTAACTTACTACAACTATACCAAAAATTAAATATATGTTAGCCTACTATGGATATTTATGCAAAATGTAAGATTCACTTCTATACAGTAGAAAAGAATAGTTACATATGCTTTTGGGACAAGCAATTTTTGTATTTTGTATACACTTTAGATAACATTAAATTGGTTGGATATACAAACAATAATTAGAGAAGAACTATTGATGATGGGAGAAGTAGATAAGGTTATGTATTCAGTTTGAGATGAGGTGGGAATTTTCTGATATTCAACGAAGTAATCAACTTTCCTCAACAGAAGCTGAATACATTGTAGAAATGTCAATAACATGTAAAGCACTCTGATTGAAGAAAATACTAGCAGATTTAAGACAGAAACACGATAAAATAATTGTTCTGACAATAATTCTACAATGGCAATAACAAAGAGTAATTTTTCAAAATCAGATTAAGCATAAAGATTTTAACATCATTTCATCATAAATTTTGTGGGAGAAGAATAGATTGAACTGAGGTTTTGGAAGACTAACGGTCTTGTCAATGTGTTTAATGGAGCCTTATCAAATTTTCTTTTGCAAGGATAAACCACGTATTACGAGTTACTAATTAAGCATTAAGATGGAGAATATAATGTTAATGCTTAAATGAAATATCGCCGACCCTGCACATCAACGTGAAAACCAACTCTCTCTACCGCCTGCGGCAAACCAACAAGCTTTTCTATTACAAGCAGGAGTAATATCGCCGCTCCCGAAAAGAGATTTAAAATTAAAATAATGTTGCATCCTTTAAATAAAAAACAGGACACATCAAAAAGGTACATGATTAGTGCATTATCTTTGATCTTTTTAATGCATAATCAATATAGTTTTTCTTTGCTTCCTATGCTTTTCGCTTAATTTTGGGCAGCGGTTTTAAATTATTTCCATAGCCTTTCTAGTAACATAAACTTAAGAGCACTGGGGAAATTAAGACTTAACCAAGTTTAGATTAACTCGTGTATACATAACAATATTAAATCTATATACAAATAGAGAAGAAATAAACAAACTTATGACACCTTGCAGTAGAAAGCAGTGGAATAAAAACATATAAAATTTAAAAACAAGAGAAACTTAGAAAATTATTTTTATCTATATACCAGGGAGAAATTCAAAATGAGAGTCACGCCGGGCTA